>RXPK01000129.1:465058-492774 GCA_004143645.1 Protaetia brevitarsis
TAAGAAAAAGCCTTTTGAACATTTCGAGGTGGTTGCCGGGCGGTGTGAGCAGTCCTCTAAATCTAATATTTATTGTATGAACGTCCGCTCTGAAAGTAATCTTTCGATAGAGATACTAGGCTTCTGTGAGTAATGATTTTGAAATAAAACACAGTTGCATGAAAATCAGCCCTGCGAGACATGTTAAACCAATTAGCTAGTTTTTAATGTATATGGAATATGGTCATAGCGACGTAAGGCCATAAATAAAACGGCAGGCCATGAGTTCTGCACTCGCTGTATTTTCAATCTATCAGAACTGTCAAGACAGGAAAAATATACATTATACAAAAGTTAAAATGCGACAACACAAGTGTCTCACATAAGAGCTTCTCAAATTAATATCAAGCAGTCCCTACTGCCATACAGAACAAAACCTCAAAACAGCAAAATGCATCTTATAAGGCAAGAAACATGTTCTTTAAACCGAAGCTTGGAATCCATGAGCAACTCCAGATTCCTGGCATGCTCTGAGATGGTTAGTGCCTCGCTGTTAACAAAAACTTGTATTTGGTCAATAACTTTAGATTTAGTTTTACCTAGGCAACGCAGGTGCCGATTTTAAGATTCGTCAGCAATTCGTGCCAGATCGTCATTAATATTTGAACAGCAGTCGCGACGGCATTAGGAGGAAACGAGTAATACAAACTGCGTATCGTCAGCATACATACGATATTTGCAGTATACTAAGCATTTTGATGATATTAGCAGAATATATAGAATAAAGTAATGGTCCTAAAATGCTACCCTGTGGCACACCCGATACGACTGCCGATGTCCCAGAGATTCGACCACCGTACGACACCCTACGAGTTCTGTTAGATAAATAAGAATGGAAAAAAGTAATAGTTTCTTGAGTAAAGCCGATATAATGTAATATGGATAATAAAAGGGAATGCTCAAATTTGATCGAAAGCCTTTACTGTAATCGAGAAGAACGAGAACAGTGATATCATTATTGTTCCGTAGACCTTCAAAATTTCGTCAGTAATGTGAGCCAAGGCAGAAGCACAAACGCACCCTGACCTAAAATCCTGATTGTTCGGAAGGCAAAATATTATGGTTTTCCCAAATACAATTTAATTTGTCGATCAATCAATTATACGTTCACCACCTTTAGATATCAGTAGATATATGTGGGCAACAACCGACCGCGGGGCCTCGGGATTTCAGCCCGCTGTAAGATTTGATCCTGCCCGCGAGAGATTTTGAAAATCCCCATTAAAAAAAAAGCTACTTACTCATACTCACTCCAAATGAGGAAGATCGAGTGATATGGGGTTTGTCGCTTGCTCCTGCGGAATCAAGTGAGCGAGCAAGCCGAGTGCGCGATCATCAAAGAGTGAGGCGGCAAACATCAAAGCCTTTGATGTTGCCGCCTCACTGCGGCGCAACAAAAGATTATAGCTTCTCAAATGTTCTACACTAGACGATTCTAGATCATTCCTTCAATTTGCCTATATAAGCGGGTGGATGGCCCGAACTTTAGTTCAGGCCAGTGGTGATAACTTCGACAACCGATATCCTAGCGAACTGCTAGTGCCGTCAATTTGCTTTGTGACTTTGTGTGCATCTTGAGTGCTTACTAATTATATTTTGTTATTAAGTTTCTCGAACGAAAAGTAAACGAAAATGATGTCTGGTGGAAAGAAACGAAAAGTAGATGCAGAGGGTCGGCAGTTTCAAGAAAAATGGACTGAATAATTCTTTTTTATCTCGCACAATGGTGAGCCTATTTGTTTGCTGTGTAATGAATCCATTTCAGTGATGAAAGAATTCAATATAAAGAGGCATTACTCAACTAAGTGTCCTATGCTGCACTCACTGACAGAACAAATAAGAAAAGACAAAATCCAGAAGCTTACCGCAAATTTGGGAAAACAGCAGCAAATGTTTCGTAAACAAAGAACACAACTTTATAATGTTGTGAAAGCCAGTTTTATAGTTAGTACAAAATTGGCCAAGTCATTAAAACCATTTGCCGAAGGAGAATTTATCAAGGAGTGTATGTTAGAAGTTTGCAGTGTTTTATGTCGTGAAAAGAAAAATGAATTTGAAAAAATTAGTTTGTCAAGACGAACTGTTGCCCAACGTATAGAAATGACGGCTAATGATATAAAAACAACTTTGACTGACCGTATGGCTGGTTTTGAATCATTTTCCATAGCGTCAGACAAGAGCACCGATTTGTCTGACACAGCTCAACTGGCTATATTTATTCGAGGTGTTGATAAAGGGTTCGCTGTTACTGAGGAATTGCTTGCTTTAGAGCCGCTAAAAGGAACCACTACAGGAGAGGACATTTTTAATGAAGTTGAAAAAGTATTCACAAGTTTTAGTTTGCCATGGTCAAAATTAGTTGGTGTATGCACAGATGGTGCATCTTCTATGGTCGGCTTACGTAAAGGTTTCATCGGAATTTTGTATGAAAAAGCAACTAAATTAAATGTGCAAAAAGATGATTTGATAGTCCTTCATTGCATTAATCCACCAACAGACTTTTGTTCTAATCCATTCGACTCCAGAATGTAATGAATGTGGTAGTAAAAAACCATCAATTTTATTCGTATCCGGAGGGCTAAACCATCGTCAGTTCAAGGCGCTTTTGGATGAAATATCAGCCGAATATGACGACGTAACATATTATTGTGAAATCAGATGGTTAAGCAAAGGAAATTTACGGTAGCTTAGAAATGAGATAGCAGATTTTATGCAAATAAAAGATAAACCACTATCTGAATTGAGTGACCCAAAATGGATATGTGACTTAGCATTTCTGGTCGACCTTACAACAGGCCATTTGAATGATTTAAATTTGAAACTTCAAAAACAAGGACAGTTAGTAAATGATTTGTACAGCCGTTCGAAAGCGTTTCAAAACAAAATCGGCTTGTGGGAGCACAGTTGCTGTCTGGTAACAGTTACCATTTCACCACGCTCTCTGCGTATGAAAATACTGCTTATGCTCAATAATGCTGAAGAAACTCAAGTTACTGTCGCGAGCAATTTTCGAAGAGATTTAGCGATTTTTAAAAACATGGAAACAGTTTCAATTTATTAGCTACTCCAACAAAAGTAATGTACAAATGCTCCAATACACTTGCAAATGGAGTTGATCGAGCTTCAAGAAAACTCACTCCTAAATCTAAATTTGAAGACATGGAGTTGTGCGATTTCTTACTAAAAAAACCTCGAAGAAGACCGTTATTCGCGGAGCTTTAGAATCTTCGCAAGAAGATGAGTATTGTACGGTTTGCAGTACTTATAAACGCGAACAGTTCTTTTCAATGATGAAAGTTAATAAATCAAAACATCGTACAAGGCTGACTGACCATAATTTGGAAAATTCTTTACGTCTTTGTATCAGTGCAATTCATCCAAACATCGATGGATTAATTTCCCAAATTCTAGCTCAAGGGTCTCATTGATTTCGTTGTCGCTATTTAACTTCCGTAGTTTGTAATAATTCCAAATTTCAGGATCTAATTATAATGTTGTACCTATTTTTTTCATTTCATTTTCTTATTCTAATAAATTGCATTATAATAACATTGTCGTATTATTTCATGTCTGATATCTATCGCTAAAAATTATGAACACTACTTTAAAATGCACTACTTTTTTAAACGCGGCCCGCGAACGTATTTGCACACTAAAGTTTGACCCAGAACATGTCAAAGGTTGCCCATACTTGTTCTAAACGATATTATTCGGTGTGCATTTATTTATTTTTTTTGTCTCCATTTGCCGATATTACACACCGTATATAATAATAAAAAGTGGCATTCATGGTAATTTGGCAAAGAATTTCCATCGTATACATTTAAAGTTAATGCGGTTTGTCCTCCGAAAGTAAACCTAGGAATTATTGGTCTACTGCGAAGCAATTCCATACCTAAAAACTTGTCGCCTAAATTAACAGCAATTCTATTTCCTCTTCACATATCGCATAATATCCTAGTCTGAGCCGCTCGTTTCGTCGTTCGTTCTTGGTTGGTTATCGAGGTGCTAAAATTGAATTTATATCCTTCGGGAGGGTTCGTTTCCCGTTTCGAATAACGACGCGCAAAACGTGTTAGCAAAACCCGACGCACACTAGGCCAAATGTATGGATTCTTGGAAAAATTATTTTAGTAATGTAGAATTTTGTGAATGCGTTGGTGCTGGATTAGTCACTTCTACGTTGATGCGTTTAAATCACGAAACCCTTTTTTGTAATTTCATATATGTATTTACATAGTAAGATATTTACAAATGTATTGTCGCTTGAAATGTCGGAACAGAACTGCTTATTACAATATGGTTTTGAACTAGTACTCCCTTGTTACGCTGACCATTTTCCCTTGGTGGGGTTACAAAAGTGATTGCGTGTGGTGTACAAAGGAACTCTAGTGGTCGTAAATTACAAATGAAGAGGGTGTCTGACAGAATAAAGAAAGAATCGAAAAAGGGAAAGATGTCTTCACTATTAACTTCTTAGAACTGAAGGAACTTAAATCTAAATATGGGGACGTAACAAAACTAAACTACGGAGTCGGGTTAGGACAAAACAAATGTATATAATTCTGTTCTAAACAAATAACATTTCCTAATGACAACAAAAACCAAATCTAAATCTCCACTTCACCATTTGAAAACCTTTGTATTCATTTTAGAAACATGTTACATCAAATATGCTGACGTTCTGAATCCCCGAGAAACGTAATGCTTTTATTGATCTTGTACCTAAATTGTCAGTTATGCTATTTCCCAAATCGGCACGTATTTTCCCTGTTGTCTTGCCGCTGCATCCAAATATACCATGCCGACTTGTTTTTCTGTTTGTTAATAATAGCCATACTACAACGAAAGAGCACCCACGAATCGGTCGAACATAGTCTTCTATATTTGCCGATCCCGGCTTTTGAATGTTATAAATATACCTTCCGAGAGAAGTTAAAGGAAGAATTATTCTGTTGTCCGACGTTTTCGAGTTGTACTTCCGCTGTACGCGGCGTTATATAAGTGATTTCTCGACCATCACTTGTCTTAAGATAAAATCCGAATATCTTGTAAAACCGCGTCTTACATTGAACCTACATTTTAATACACGTAGTTAAGCAAGTGTATGTTTTATTGAATACGATACTGATCGGTTGTTGCGAACCAGCGGATTCATAACATCGATAATAATTAAATTAAAGATTTATATTTGAAATATTTATTTATATACCCTAAATATGCTAACAGCTATAATTTAGCACCAATCCAGACCACTAAATAGTATAAAATATTCATTTATAAATACGCACTGCCATACTAACTATCTAAATACTATGCCGTAACCTATCTAATACTTTAGCAACACTACTAAAAAATGTCCACCATTCGACTCTTCTCATTGTCTTTATCTGTTTCTATTTAATACCTCAAAAACCATCAAGAATGGGTATACCAAAGCCTAACATCAATCGATGTAGAATTTTAGGCTGAATTCACTACTGTAGTAAAAAATATCGTGTTCCGTTTGAAAGAAAAAGAGTTTTGTTAATTTAAGCAAAATCACAAATATCTCAAAAACAGTTAAACTCAGGGATAGGCAGCCCTAATACGAACTAATTGCAAATGATTCGGTAAATCGATTGGACCGATAAAAATTGCAGCATTCTATTCAAATTAAGAAAATTCGAATTAACACCATGTATACCGAAAGTGTTATAAAGGTGAAAATATTTTCCTAAGTAGATCACAGTGGGTCATGACCAGTGGCGGCTCGTGAGTTATGAAAGAGGGTGGGCACGAAATAAGAACTTGGCTATTTTTTATACATAAAATCCATCCTCCTATTTTTCATGCTGGAGAAGACGTCTATGACTTGACATGAAAAATGCGTTCAGTCGATCTTCTGACATTGTGCTTCTCGGAAAAGTTTTAATACGTTTGGAGGTGGAAAAAACATCGTTCACATTCTGCTGTCGACATGGGGGTTGTACAAATAATATCCAACAGTTTATATGTTTCCGTCAAAACTTTTTAAAGTCGTTGTGTTATGAACACTAAAAGTGGCAAAACACCACCTACACCTACGTCACACATGTCATCGCGCTCATAAATTACTGAAAGTTCACTTTTCAATTTTACGCACTCCAACATAGGATAAGATTTCACATTTTTTTATACACATAATTAACCGGCGCAAAATATGACGATTTTTTTTCCAGACCTTCGTTGTACTTAATTTTTTGTCGCAAATAAGCACTGTCTAACTATTCACGTATGTCCACTTTGCCTAGAACATTAAAATCCACGCATGCATTCATGTGAGAAACGGAGTTTTCGTGTTTCTTTGCCCTCTGTGTGATATGCTTTAATCATTTAACCCTGGTTTATTCCACGCACTGACCTCTTTCTTAAAAATTAAGCAGATAAAACAAAATAGTTTATTTGTTCGTGAACATCCGCACATCCATTCATATTTTTCATATATATTTTTATTGAATACTCTATTATAAATTCGAGTTTTACTTATGGAAGTGTAGTTTATTTGAAGATCAGGAACAGGCCTTCCTTTTTCTTAAAAGTTTTCCTCAAATAAGAGCGGGTTTTTCGCTCAATTAGCTTCCATCATTAATAATAAACGTCACTTCAAACCTGTGAATGCAAGACGTTAACTGGAGACACGAAATTGCGTGCCCCAAAGCCACCGTATAAGCGCGTATGGCGAAGATAAACGGAGCTGTCCGATTCATACTCCAAATAGGTACATCGGAAATAGTGCCCCGGAACATAGTGTAACGTTTTTTTCTAGTTTTTAAAACGTTGTCGGGGTTTTAGAAAAACACACAGGCGATATATTTAAATTCACTTATTCTATTAACACAATTACGGTATTTAAAATCTATTAAAAATGCTTATTAATTAAATCACTTAACCACTAAAGTCTTTATTTATGTAAACGATTTATTTGCTCCGATATTTATATTACACGTACTAATTCACTTCGCGAACCGCACTATCGAACTCGTATCGACTGACTGCCTCCTGGTCAACCCGACGCGTTATTTATAGCTGGCTCAAACTTCCAGATTGTTCGAGACCTTCTAGAAACGTTCCTTCCAGAATATTCTTAGAATCTTCGACCCGGTACTGCCCTCTGTCATTCCTCGTAGGTAGTTCTTTCTTCCGCTATGCTAGCGCCATCTAGGGACGCCTATAGGAATCGCCAGTTTTAAAAGTTGGCGCTCGTTACAATAGTTTTGAGCGTTCGCATATGCGCTAGCGTCTGTGGTGCGAAAGGAAACTTTCATACCATCGTTATAAAAATACGTAGAAATAATAAAATAAAATAATGCGCTGAATTACATGCGAATCTCTTTCTGTGTTTATCTTGGTGGTTGGGTGGGCACGTGCCCTTGTGCCCTTTAGTACCAGCTGCCACTGGTCATGACTACTCTGGAAGTTTCAAAATTAAATCCCTGCTAGAAGTTCGGAAAAAATCGATTCGTTAGCAAGCAACTGTAAAGCTGTATTGATAGTTGGGTTGACCCATCAACAAGCATCTCCTGCCATCTGGCAGCTGAAAGGTCAATGATCACGACTCTGTTCAAACTTCAGAGAGATCGCTGAGAAAACAAAAATTCTTTAATTTAATCCTTTATTTAAATCTGGAAAATAAAGTAATTATAAAAATAAAGAGGATTTTGTAATTCATATTAGATTAAATTTAAAATTTAAATTTCCGGCATTTGTGCTGTGTGAAAAACAGAGCAGTACCTACATATATACATAATTTTCATTATATTTTTGTAATTACATTTGACCATATTGCCTTTTTAAAGTTTAATATTGCAGAGTTTATTTTTAGTTTAAATTAGATGATGTTCCGTGATATGCCGCGAATTGAAACATATTAGTCAATATGCACTGTAATATTTAACTCGTTTAATTTTATTGTGATTATTCACAACAGAAAAACGATACCGAAGCAATGCATTACAATTATTACGGGGAAAAAAAAAATAATAAATTTCAAAAATCACAACATTATTAGATGTAAGCTGTAAATATGACTTTATTAGTAGATGTACTACATTGATGAGATGAAGGAAAATCGAAATTATCAACTTTTTTTTTTAAATCTGGCGTTGCACAGTCTAGTCTGAGTTCTATGTTTAGTCAAGTACCTCCTCGCGGCGCTGTTGTACACTGAGAAAAATGGGCTAAGTAAAGTGTTTACTTGATAAAAAAATATTTACAATAGATAAAGTTTTACTTGAACTATTCTCGTTATTAATACCTGCAACTAAAACCCAGTTCCTGAATGCAAGTTGTTACTGTAAATAGTGCTTTTATTAACGGCTATTACACAGCGTACCTGACAAATTTGTGGTAAGTAACGTATTACCTATGACTACTGGTACTGTATCTAACTACAGCACATGGTTAGTAGAAGTAACAACAATGCTGATCGTTATTAAACTCATGTATTTTTTAAATAGGTAACAACTTGCCACAACTATGATTATTTCAGTTTTGCTGCCACCCCGTGATTGTTTTACTATTCCCGATTGGCTAATGCGGCGGAGTAATGAAATAGTCCCCGAGACTGCTAGGCGCTCAAGCGCGACTAGCGTCAAGTAAGAGTTACGGCCGTGGGAAAAGGTCGTCGAAAAAGAGTGGCTAAGAAGTACGGCCGTTGTAGGCCAGTTGGAACGCAAATATATTAAAAATACCGGGTGAGTTAACTCAAGGCCCCATCCGTATAAAGAATCCCAGCGAAAGAAGAAGTACCGAGCCTATAAGCAATCGGATGCTTCAAGATTGCAGTTTTAAACCACGTGGTGGGATATTTGAATTCCCCATCATTGTGATGATATCTGCGCCCGCTGGTGAAATTAAAGCGTGGATGCCGTTGCTACCTGAGTGACAGTCCAAGTGCCACCTGCAGTTAGGGATACCCCGACGAAGTAGCCGTTTTTGAGACGATTCATTCATATCAGGTAGTCACTGTGTTTGTTCTATACAAAATGAAACTATTACTAATAATACTGCTTTTTTTTCTTAAATAATAGGTATTATGTACCATCTTTAGCAAAATAAATGCGAATTTAATCTTCAATTATTAATGCAATCGAAGCTACAGCACACTGAATAGTAATTAAAAATTATTTGCAAACATTTTGAATTACGCATTGCTCAGTACGCAGTACTTATAGTTGCGGTCGCATAAATAATCGAAGATTTGCGGAACTTCTTTTTTGCACTTTATCAGTTATTCACACAGAGTACACAGTAAGCTACTTAATAAATATTCACTAAACTTCCTCGTTTCCTACACTACCTATAGTTGAACAACAAATTTAAGGTAAGTATATTGTATATTTCTAGCAAACCATTACCTTCTATATATCAGGTATTTAGTGAACGTGCATTAATGATACTCTTTCCTTATCATAAGTAATCTAAATAGCTTGTATTAATTATGAAAGTGTGATAGCTGTTATAGAATAGTTCACTCACAACTATACAATACTCCTACTACTTGACAAGGGCAAATCTTTGCTTACTGCAACTACATATATTCTTTGGCTTAACTACTTCAGTGTAATTAACATAAGTAACATAAGTGTTTAGAATGTCTTTTTTACTAGTGCTAAGTAATCTGTGCTTTTGTCCCCTATTCAGCTGAACTTTTTACTTACGATAATTGTATTTTCATATATGATTATTAAATTTTTTTCTCAGTGTAGTGTAAACGTGACGTCACGTTTTTTGGCGGAAATGTACAGGACTTACGTTTCTCTTTATTGCTGTTCTCTGTGGTGTTAGGCGACATCAAGCAGCTTTGAAGTTGTCCCTTTTTAAGTCTCTTTTTTTTTGTTTATTGGCCGCGTACTCGTGTCCAGGAATCGTTTAATTTGAATGTAGAACAGACGCGTTGGCCGCCAACTCGGAAATTAGACACCAGAAGAGCGCTCGGCTAATCCGCCTAATTGGAAATGTTGGCGTCGAATGGCGCTCCCACATCGCTAATTAGAAATTAACCCGGCTACGGAGTTTTTATGACGACAACATGCGGAGTTTCTTTTCTGCTAGGAATACGCCGCATTATGGCGAATTCCTTGCATATACGGTATGTCTATCGGATCGATGTTATGAACTAATGAACACGATTGTATTTTATTTTAAGATTTTTAATGAAATAAGAATCAAAAATATTTAATACGTCGTGGGATTAACCTCTTCTTGTTTGAAGATTTTACGAAACTTTTGAATTTTAGAAAATTATAAATTTAAAATCTTCTTGAATCTAGAATTCTAGAATCTCTTTTTATTTATTATGAAGTAAAATGTTACTCAGAAAAGTTATTTGAAATGAAAGGGAAACGACTCTAATAACTAAGGACTCTGTTAAAATTTTATTTACTCCGTAGCTTAGCCTGGACGCTACGTATGCGTAATACGCTGCCAATGCTCTCACTTCTTCAGAAGATATTGCCCTCAGTGCATAAACTATTCCAGATATTTTTTTTTGTAAGAATATTAACATGCTCTTTCCAGTTTAGAGTGTTGCTAGATGTACTCCTATGGATTTAACTATATCTGTAGATGTTAACTTGTATAGATACACTTTAGATTTGCCCCACGTTGGGCGCCCTAAATCTGCCTCGCGTTGGAAGCCGAAATATATCAGAACGATCTTTATTTCGGCGTGTTCGTGCATATATATGTCTAATCTTTTGGGCGCTATGATATTCCCAACAATTTCTCGTGAATTCCGCAACAAATGTTAGAAAAATAACCAAATAAATAAATAAAATGTAATGACTATAAATCCCTTTGCTAACAAAATATGAGCAAAGACTCAACGCAATAAAGAAAGCTTTTACTTACTGCTGTGGCAACCCACATTACCGCGAGTGTATTTTAAGTTGCCTAATTTGTCATGATTTTCCGTTTTGCTGAACCAATGTATCGAGACATTTCCACAATAATGTTTAGTTTGTATAATTTTAGTTAATGAGTTAATTATTTGATTTATTTAATTTAAGTTTTTTAAATTAATTTCAAACTTTAAGATGTCTTTTATTTGCTCATATTGTTTAGCGCCTTTTCTACTAGAAATTGTCTGAGATTTTGTGCTTTGCGTTGTACGCGGTTGTAGAAGTTTGTTCTAGAGTTCCTTTGTTGACTTGACCGTGAGTACATGTATTTTTAAATCTTTGCTGCCATTTTGTATTTCATTTTGATATCGTAATTTAATACGCATAAATTGAATTTTATATAGCCAATCAATGAATTCATTTAATAATAATAATTGTTGTTATATTGATGTGTGCACATTATAGATATAAGATCATTTATTATTTTCGTGCAGGAAGATAGATTTTAGTTTTAATTCTCCCATAGTTTTAAGAGTTAAATTTTTCCGTTTTTCTAGTTTGCTGTTTCGTTTTTTATTATCTATCAACTCGGGTTTGGGTGAGTAGAAGCATTGTTCTTGCATTTAGTTTTAATTTTTGTAAATTTACTAGAATTTGTCCACGCTTAATTTGGTTTGTGTTTATTGGAAACCACGTGGTTTGAAATTGAAAGATATTAGATTATCTTTCTGAACAACCAAATCTTTTGCTTTCATATAGGAAGTAGCATTGTCCTATTGTAATTTAGAATCACGTGCAGTTTTTAAATTTAAGCCAGAACCCTCAGTTCACGGTTTTTTTTTTCTGCAAATTGTAATTAACTTTTTTTTCTTTTTTTCTGTAATAAAGTTGATTGTTAATTAGCATTTTTTGGGTTTAAAATTCTGTTCTTTTATTTTTAATACTATTTTTTAACCTTTTCAATTTTTGGGGTGATTGAGAAAGTCAGATTTCTTTCACCCACAATTTACTTGTCGTGGTTATATTCAAGTTTTAATTCGCGAGGGTAACTCTGAGGTTAATTGTTCTTTTGCGCCTTTTCAGATTTTTCCGTTGAGCTAGCTAATTTTTACTTTTCTTAGCCATTTTAAAAATTAATTTTTGCATTTTCAAATTCATTCAATACATAGCATTACGTTACACAATTGTTTACCTGCTCCTTATATGCCTTCACCAAGGGGTACAAATACTAGAGGTTAATACCTATATACATAGATATTTGTGGTGAACACAATAAAAGACAGATAAATAATTCAATAAAACCAAATAAGTAAATATGAAACAAATCTATTATTTTAATTCAGGTAATGGTTTATGCATTTACATAATTGCAACAAACAACATCAAACTTATATTATACTAATTAGCCTAGTGATTCAACAACGAAAGCAATAAATAAATTAAATTATACTACACAGGCTAATATAAAAAAAATATATATATATTAGGGTGGTTATAGAAACTTTAATAATAATTTTAATATTTATTGTTTAATAATTTATGTTCGTTATATGACAATGAATAACTAATTTTATTTCTTATAATTTTAGTATTATTTTTTATATAAAAACAATTTTAAAAACATGATACCGAAATTAAGATAGCTTTTTCCATTACTTACATATATAATAGAGATTAAAGCAATAGGTCTAAGGTAAAGTCAGGTAAGTGTGTAACCGGGGCAAGTGTGTAGTTTGGCTATATTTATTTTTAAAATTGAAATACGGGCGTCCTCTTGTTATAATACTAATGTACTAAACTTCATACTAGTTTTACAAATAAATAATAATAAAATGAATATTAGATTCAAAGGTACCCTTACACCTCCGATGCATGCATCGCAGTTTTTTAAAAATTGTTTTACATACCGAATTACATACATTTATAATAACATACCAGCACAATTTAAGCGAATTCATGGACCGGTATTATTCAAAAAAAAATTATTTCAATACCTTCTTCTTCAGAACTAGGACGCTTGGGTTTAGACCGGGATGTGCAGTGGCGATCTGATTCTTCATTATACAAAGAATTATTGGAGTGGTAAAATCATTTTATCAATTTTAAATTAAATTGCGGAGCTGCAACAGGCATATATTCTAGTACACCTCCCTTTAGTTTTAGTTTTAGGTTTAAGTTAGTTTAGTAAATTCTGGTTGAGTGGAACAGCAGACGCCTCTAAGGGTCAGTCTGAACGCCGCCAAATTTCTAAAATATATGACATGAATCTGTAGTCTGTTTGTACTTATTTGTTTCTGTACGAGAAATAAAGTCACTATTATTATTATTATTATTATTATTATTATTATTATTATTATTATTATTAAGAGTTCGCATCTCCTAACGTGTAATAACTTGAATATCTTGTGAATATATCACACCTTATTAAACAGGCATCAGTTTAGTATTACACTCTTGGCAGAACTAAAGGATAATGCTATAAATATATAAAATGCGGAACGATTACACACTTGCCCCATTTTGCTGGGTAAGTGTGCAGTATTGACAGTGTTTAAAAATTATTTCTTTTCCTAGTAAACCGTTGATAATTATAAAAGGCGTATCTATTGAAGGGCATACTGGCAACTGGGCATATATTACGTACTTCTATGTGTAAAATTTATCAAAATGTCTTATTATGTGAACAGTGTTACATTTTCTTCGCACTATGCAATTTTTACTACACACTTACCTGACTTCACCTTATAGTTCTCAACTTTGTAGTTTTAATTTTTTGTATTAATCGGTTTTATATAAATTTTAATATATATCTGATTAATATAATTTCGGCTCAAAAATAGCCGGAAATATAAATAAAAAGAAAATAGGAAAAAAACATCACCCAACTTTACTAGAGCGATTATTATGATTTTATTTTAAATTTTTTAATAAATCTTCCGCGGTAAAATTCACCAGTAACGATCATAAACCTTTAGACAGAGATAGCAATCTCCCATAAAAGAGAGATTAAAATATGTTTTCTCGTCGCGTTTTACCAAACTTTTCCGACCCCTCATTATAAGTTTTCTCGAGCTCTTGTAACGAGAAAACGCGACATCAGAAATTTAAAATACACGGCGCGCAAAGTGGGGAGGGAAAAAAAATGAAGAGAGACGTTATTAAATTTATTATTCCTGTTCATGTCGCGTCGTTAGAGTGACTAATAAAACACAATATTGCGAAAAACAGCCTGTTTTCGTGGAATATGAGCGGAAAACAGAACGTTTATATGAATTGATTTTCCAAGAAAAAAAAAGGAACAAAATTATACGACTCACTCCCGTCCTGTTCCTTTCTCGGGTTGTTTTACACAATTTGTTGGATTTGGAAAAAATGAATCCTCATTTTTCTTTTCATATATTCTTATTTTCTGTTAAAGCGAATAAAAAACGTCAACCGGTTTCTCTCATTCAAACCGAAATATATTTAAAAAATAGTAATTTTCCTTATTAAATAATAATAATAATAATAATATAAACTCACTAATTTTGAAAGACATTAAAAAAAATCAATGAAATTCAATGCTTAATAACACTTGCTGTTGGTAAAGGAAGGTAAAGGAAAGGTTTAGGAATAGAATGTTATTTGTCGACTTTCAACAAGCTTTTGACTCCCTTAAAAGAAACAAACTTATGGAAGCTTTAGAGAAAATGGGAATCAAACATAAATTAAGGAGATTAATACAAATGACAATGTCAAATACAAGAGCAAGTGTAAACACGCAGAAGGGACAGACAGAGGATTTTGAAATAAATAAAGGGGTAAGACAAGGAGATTCATTATCGACAACATTATTTAACTTAGCATTAGAATATGTATTAAGAAAAATAGATAAAGGTACCATAAGAACAAAGGGAGCACAAATAATAGCGTATGCAGATGATATCGTAATTGTATCAAAAAATCGAAAGTTGACCAAAACAATACTGGATGAAATGGTGAGAGAAGGGAACAAAATGGGACTGAAGATAAACCACGAGAAAACGAAATTAATGAGACTAGACACGAAACGAGAAAGTAAAAATAATTCAGTCAAAATAGGTAACTACACATTCGAAAAGGTGAACAGATTTAAGTATTTAGGAGTGACAATAACAAATGACGGGAGTAGGGACGCAGAAATAAGAGAAAGAATAACCAATATGAACAAGGCCTATCAAGCAAATAGAAACCTCTTAAAAAGTAAAATATTGGGAGAACAAAAATGAGAATTTATAAGACTATAATACAACCGATAGTACTATACGCTGCAGAGATAATAACGATGACCAAGAAACAAGAAGAGGAGCTTAGGATACAAGAAAGAAAAATACTAAGAACAATATTAGACCAAATAAAAATGAACAACGGTGAATATAGAAGAACCAATTATGAATTAACAAACGAGCTAATGGAAGGTGACGTGGTTAAAAAAATTAAAAGGCAGAGAATAAAATGGTTGGGACACGTGTGGAGAGCCGGGAATGCTGCAGTAACCCCGCAATATCTTGGAATGACAACCAGGAGGCAGAAGAGGAAGAGGCAGGCCTAGATCTACATGGCTACAAGAAGTTAAAGAAGACCTTCACAACGCCGGCATTCATCGATGGCAGGAGAGGACACAGGACAGGGACAGGTGGAGGGTCTATCTATTGGTAAACAAAAACCTAGTGACGGAGACTTTTAACAGTTTGCTGTAGCATAGAATGATTGATATATAAAAGAGAAAATTCTTTCATTAGAAAACCGTTGTTTTTTTTAATGCAGTATTGCCTTGGAACAAAGGAATATGTTTGAAGAAAGAAAAGCTAATATCTTGTTTTAAAGAATTCTTAATAGCATCAGTATGAGACATCAGATGCCTCACATCGTTGTGTAAACAGATTAAGGTTTGTTCTTGTAATAAACGAAAGGAAATAATCCGCTTCGCGCGACCCGAAATCGAGTTAGTTACGGGTCCTACTAAAACCCGGATCTGAGTCGTAAATTAGGGCTCTTCAAGTTTAGACTAGCTCGGTCCCATTATTCTCGAATCCACCGCGAACGTTTATCTCCATCGTCCTGGCACAATAGTATAGTTAAACCGATTCTTTCGTACACAGCACAGACGCAATTAAAAGAGGATACCTTTTAATTAAGTCCGTGCGAGTGGCGTAAAGGCTGTATGAGAGAGATCTATCAAGCATTTGCTGCTTGAATGAAATATTGAAATAGTAACAGATTATCTCTCGGTTATTATAAGGATTATATGAAAGTATTATGTCAAGATATTTTTTTTTTCAATTAACACGTCATTTATCGTGTGATATGAGGCTACGTATTTTTGGACCTTTATAGAATACTGGATTATTTTCGATCTTGTGTAAGTTGAATTTCAGTTTTTTTTTTTTGTTATTGTGTTTATAACGTGCCGATGATAAAATCTATTTTTACTATACAGTTTGATTTTGAGAATTTATTTCCTTGAATTGATTTATCCTATAGTTTCGGTAACACTAAAACCGCTTTTTGCGAATTTATTACTTATTTTTCATTGTTTTGTCAAAGCGCGTAACAAATTTTAGTGAATTCATTCCATTGTGTTCTCCCTTCGCCTTCATTCCTCCCGTGTGGTGCTTGATTTCCTATCCACTCCGCCTACATAAGGATTTCGTGAGCCTCTTTACGTGACTAGAGATCATTGGCGCTCTTGGGCTGACACGGCCTATATTTCCGCCTTTCCCCGGCTATAAATCGTTATCATCCCCTGAGTGACACGGCATAGACTTCCATCGCCCGTTCAACATGAGATTGTTATCGTCTTTGGGATGACACGACCTAGTTTGCTATCCTCATCATTATAGATCATAGTCGCCCTCGAATGACATGACATAGACTTCCGTTATCTACGTAACTAGAAATGGTTGGCGCCCTCGAAGTGACATTGCCTTGTTTCCCACTTTTTTTCCCGGCTGTAGATTGTCATCGTCTCTTGAGTGACACGAGATAGTCCTCCATCGCCCGGTCAACTAGCAATTGTTATCGTCTTTGGGGTGACACGACTTAGTTTCCACTATCCTCATCATTATAGATCATAGTCGCCCTCTGAGTGACATGACATAGTCTTCCGTTATCTACGTAACTGGAGATCGTTGGCGCCCTCGGGGTGACACGGCCTAGATTTCTGCTTTTTCCTCGGCTATAAATCGTTATCATCCCCTGAGTGACACGGCATAGACTTCCATCGCTCGTTCAACGAGAGATTGTTATCGTCTTCGGGGTGACACGACCTAGTTTCCGCTATCATCACTAAAGATCATAATCGCCCTCTGAGTGACATGACCATAATCTTCCGTTATCCACGTAACTAGAGATGGTTGGCGCCCTAGGAGTGACAGGGTCTAGTTTCCCGCTTTTTTCCAGCTGTAGATTGTTATCGTTCCTTGAGTGGCAGGACACAGTCTTCCATCGCCCGTTCAACATGAGATTGTTATCATCTTCGGGGTGACACGACCTAGTTTCCGCTATCCTCATCATTATAGATCGTAGTCGCCCTCTGTGTGACATGACATAGTCTTCCGTTATCTACGTAACTAGAGATGGTTGGCGCCCTCGAGGTGACACGGCCTAGTTTCCCACTTTTTTCCCGACTATAGATTGTTATCGTGTCTTAAGTGACACGAGATAGTCCTCCATCGCCCGTTCAACTAGAGATTGTTATCGTCTTCGGGGTGACACGACCTAGTTTCCGCTATCCTCATCATTATAGATCGTAGTCGCCCTCTGAGTGACATGACATAGTCTTCCGTTATCTAGGTAACTAGAGATGGTTGGCGCCCTCGAGGTGATACGGCCTAGTTTCCCACTTTTTTTTCCCGACTATAGATTGTTATCGTGTCTTAAATGACACGAGATAGTCCTCCATCGCCCGTTCAACTAGAGATTGTTATCGTCTTCGGGGTGACACGACCTAGTTTCTGCTATCCTCATCACTATAGATTATAGTCGTCCTCTGAGTGACATGACAATAATTTTCCGTTATCTACGTAATTAGAGATGGTTGGCGCCCTCGGAGTAACATAGCCGCAACAAACTCTAGTTGAACGGGCAACGGAAGATTATATTGTATCACTTAGGGAATGACAACGATCTATAGTAGGGGAAAAAGCGGAAAACTACGCTTTTTCTCCGGCTATAGTGTTGTCATCCCCTGAGTGATACGACATAGCATCCGTCGCCCATCAATCTAGAGATTGTTGTCGTTTTTGGGGTGACATGACCTAGTTTCCGCTATTCTCATCACTATAGGTCATAATCGCCCTCTGAGTGACTTGCCATAGTCTTCCTTTATCTACGTGTGACTAGAGATTGTTGGCGTACTCGGGGTGACACGGCGTAGTTTTTCGTTTTCCCCGACTATAAATCGTTGCCATTCCCTGAGTGACACAATATAATCTTCCGTCCCCATTCAACTAGAGTTTGTTGCGGTCTTGGGGTGACACGGCCTAGCTTCCGCTACCCCATCGCTGTAGATCGTACTTGTCTACTCTGGATGAAACAACGTAGTCTTCCATTATCTATGTAACTAGAGATCGCTGTTGCCCTTGGGGTGACACGGCCTAATTTTCCGCTTTCCCTCGGCTATAGATCATTGTCAGCCTCTGAGTGAGACGATATAGTCTTCTGTCGCCCTTTCAACTAGATTGTCGTAGTCTTCACGCCGACACGGCCACTTTTGCGCTATCCGCATCGCTATAGATCGTAATCTTCCTCTGGGTGACACGATATAATCTTCCGTTATCTATGCAACTAGAAAACGTTTTTGCACACAATCTTCCGTTCCCCGTTCAACTAGAGGTCGTGGTCAGCCTTCGAGGTGACACCACCTAGTTTTCCGCTCTTCGTTCGGCTATTTGATCGTTGTCGTCGCACGGGGTGATACGACACCTTCCCAAGCTAACGTTATAAGCATATTAAAAACATGGTATACGATTTCGCTACAGTAATTCTGTGCCAAATTACGTAGATTGTTACTAGTAGTCTGTATGTCTCAGGAAGATTTTAAGAAAACCGAAATTAGTAGCAATCTACGTAATTTAGCACAGTATCACTGTAGTAATTTTATGTACTATTAACTCCAATTTTATCCTTAAACCTCATTATGAACTATGACTACTTTATTAATATACTTACTTTGTTTGTTCGGCTAGACTTTCGAAGATGGACGTAAATATGAACAATTTATTTATTTATATCTAATTATACAAAAAAATCTCCATAAATCTGATCTTATCAAGTTACCTATAATTTTTACTCTTACGACATAAAATTTCCTTCTTGTAAAATTGACTCCGTATTTTCTTTTTCTGTGACCCATAGAACTACACAACACAAAGCAGCATCGCATCGTTCAACGCGGAAACCGAGCTAATTCATAATTTATAAAGCGACAATCGATTTTTCTCGCATACTTAACGAGTGCTCGACTAACGTCAACTGCGCTTTTGTTATCTCACTTTGCTTTTATTCTCCTCTAACTTTTATTAATTTCGAGATGAAAATGATGGATTCAAAAAGAAAAATTCTTGCTTACCTGGCGTACACGCTACCGTCGTCGACGACGAAATTTATATTCCACATTTCCACTCGTTTCCAATACCACTAAAAGCCGACTCTCCAGCCGTGACAGAAAGAAATGGGGAAGTTTTACGAGCATAAATCGAAAAATGGAATTTCCACGTAGAAGAGAAGTGAGAGGTAATTGATTGATGGTTGCGAGAACTACGGCGTTTTCTACAAAGATTTCAATATTCTCCTGCGCTTACAATGCCAGACAATTTGTTTATATTAAGCAAAAGCTTTCAACCGTGATATATATAATACGATTGTTTTCCCATTACTACATTCTTTACAGGGTGTTTTTCTCTTAACACATTTTCTTCTCTTAGTATGTTAATATTTGTTTATTTAATAGTAGAAACGTTTGTGATACCATTTATTCGCTCGATTGACTTTACAAATTTAGTTTGGGAGCAAGGAATAATTGACGTAAACAAACCCTGCTTATTGGGTAAGTCCAAATTGTAGAGCTGACGGTTTATTGTTACTCTGAATTCGATTTAAACTCCATTAATATTAATCTCGGACTGCTCACTAATCGGGCAAGTAAACTGTGGGGTTTACCAGTAACTCCCTTCACGTATAAACGTACTACGTACATCCTCCTGTTTCTAAGTCAACCCGTCTAATGGTATTTCATTATATATAGAAGAAATTTAATTTGTTGTTCCTGTGGTCGTTAATAATGGTTTAGACTGCACAAGAAAAGCGATGTCTTGCAGATTTTGAAGCTATTGTTCTAAGATTTTTAGTGATAATTTATGATTCACCAGAGTTAAATCTATCTATTCTTTTATTGTAGCTTTGTATTAGATACATAGTAGAAAGATAATGAAACCTTTATTCTTTCCAATCTCTTTTAATTTCTAAGGATATTTACAAAATGACATTTATTACTTGACATTTGCCAAAACGTAAACAAAATCTATAACCCCAAAATGATATCGCAATTGAAAAAATGGTCAAAATTTTACACAAAACTATACAAATTGTCGAAAATGTCCGTTTACGTCTTCAATCCCTTAAATACAGTATGCAAGATTTGCGGTGAGTTGTTAATCTCTTCACACTTTTCTGTTATGCGATTTCTAAACTCTTGCAGATTATGTATTGGCGTTGAATAAATGGAATTTTTTATGTATAACCATACGAAAATATCGCGCATGTTTAAATTGCAATTCAAGCTTTATTATGCTGTCATCAAAATATCCTCTGGGATATTGAAGCAGGTATTTCTCTGGTCGTATGTGCTGTTGCACCATTTGTTGCAAATAGCCATTTTGTAATTCTTCATCATCCATTTAATCTATGAACGCACCGATCATTTCATTGCGATATCATGTTGCAGTAAGTGTGCCTTCAAAAAAGAAATCTTCGACATTTTCCAATCCAAACACCAACTTTTTGGGGAGCCTTTCCACAAAAAATTAGAATTTTCCGATGACCACAACCTCATATTCTGTGAATTTATATATCCAGAAAAGTAAAACTAAGTCTATTCTTCTTTTAATTTAAAATTAGTATATAGAAACATATCAAATTCAACGTTCAATCATATCACCATTTACATTAAAAAAAGCTAACAATTAAAAGGATTTTTTTTAACTTTTTTTAATTAACATTTCACAATTTTTTTACCATATTAAAATTATTGTATATCCAATGTGAAAAAGTAAGGCCGCTCTATTTAAAAATTTACTATGTCTTGGTATCAAAGCAAGCAGCATCCATTTTGTCATTTTTCAAGAAAATTAAAGAGAAGAGGTTGGATGTTGCTTATTTTGATCGCAAAGCTAAACTTTTCCCTTAAAAATGAATGGGATGTGGACTGTTTTATTCCGAATAATTATGCTAACTCAAAAGGACAACAAAAATGGCACTAGGTGGCGTACGTAAAGTATGTATACCGTTTTCGGCAAAAATTGATGTTGCCTGCTTTTATACGAGGCCCCTCATATTTCCTCATGCAATAATAATTAAATATATTTACCATAAATTTGTATTCAAATATCCATTTTTTTCATATCATACATTTTTTTTCTATTATTTACTATATATAGTACATAATTTTTAAAATAATTTAAATATATTAAACATATTAATTCTTCTCTAACATTTGATTTTTCTTTCTTAATATTTTTTTTGTATATACTGCTGTGGCAAACCAATTTACCGCGAGTGTATTTTGTGTTACATATATGATTTGTTGTATCGAGAAATTTTCATATTTATGTTTAGTTTGTATAATTTTAGTTAAAGAGTTTAATTGTATGCTTCATTTAGTTAGTTTTTTTGGGTTAATTCCTTTTATTAAGTTGTCTAGCGTTCGCTAGTTTGAGTCAACGCCTTTTCTGTTTGTTTTTGTCGGTGAATTGTACGACTGCGTTGTATGCAGTTGTAGAGTTTGGAGAGGCAGTTCCTTGGTAGACGTTAGCGTGAGTACATGTATTTTTAAATCTTTGCTGCCATTTTGTTAATTCATTTGATTTAGAGATTTGTTTAATTGTCTTTTATTTAATCCATCAAGGAATTCGCGTTATAATAACTGTTATTATATTGATATGTGCACATTATAGATAAAAGATCATTTATTATTTCAGAGTGCAGGAAGATATATTTTAGTTGTAATTCTCTCATTAAAGAATTAATTTCTCCGTTTTTCTAATTTACTGTTTCGTTTTTATTTTATTAATCACCTCGGGTTGGGTGAATAGAAGCATTGAGCTTGCTATTAGTTTTCAATTTTGTATAATTTCTAGTGTTCCACGAATTTATTTTATTTTAATTTGAAACCTCGTGGATTTTATTGAGAAAAAGAATTATCTTCCTGAACAAACTAATCTGTTGCTTTGATATAGGAAATAGCATTGTCCTATTGTAATTTAAAATCACGTGCAGTTTTTAAATTTACGTCAGAACCTTCAGTTCACCGTTTTTTTTTCTGCAAATTGTAATTAACTTTTTTTTCTTTTTTTTTTTAAAAATAAAAGTTGATTGTTTAATTAGCATCTTTGGGTTAAAGATTCTGTTCTTTTATTTTTAATTAAACCTTTTCAATTTTTGGGGTATTTGGAAAATCAGATTTCTTTCACTCACCATTTACTTTTCGTGATTAGATTCAAATTTTAATTCGCCAGGGTAACTCTGAATTTAATTGTTCTTTTACGCCCTTTAAAATTTTATCCGGTGAACTAGCTAATTTAATTTTTCCTTTTTCATTTTTTTTATTTCATTTTGCATTTTGAGTTCAGTCAGTACACAGCAATACGTAGCATTTCTATTTTCGTTACGTGAATAATTTTGTTAACAAAAAAATTAGTGGCGCTCAGAGAAACTGTTGCCAATTTAAGTTTGAACTCATGAGTCATGACCCAACTCTCTGTTTATACTTGGCTTCGTACTTGAACCATTTCTCCTTATAGCAAACACTACCGACTCATACTGAGTGTGTAAATATTCGCAAAAGATCTGCACCTACTTAAAAAGCACTCAAACGAATCCATTTATAATAGCCATAAAAAATAGACATCATAATTTTTCGAAAACTTAGGAATTAACTACACCAAAACCAAAAATTGTAATTTAGAATAATCGTTTGCTTTAAATAAAGAGTTTTAACTGGAAATGTCGGGTATAACGACTTAGTATTAACACCCTGTATATATGGAATCATAAATTGTCCAAAAAAAAAATAACATCCTGAATCAATTTCGTAACTTTCCGAGCTGAAGAGACAATTTTCTTTTTGTTGGTGTCCTCAGCACAATTGCCAATTTTCCTAAAGTCGTGATCCTGCCTCTGCCATACAAACTAATTATAAAGAAATAAAAACAATCAGAATGATACCCAGAGAATGAACAATTCCAGAAGTCGCCAGTCGAAGGCGAACTAATTTGTTTCTTATTTATCCGGCGGACCGAGTCGCGTCTCGCAGTTGCATTTCTTTCTTAATTAGTCGCTCGAACAGCAACGCGACTCGGCAGTCAGAGGATTCATTAAAGGAAGCCAGATCCGCCTGTCGAAATGGAGAACGCCTAATTGAATGTCCCGTGCCGGTGTTTATTAAGCCGGATAAGTTCGAAGTTATAATTGGGAGTGCAACCGCAACGGCAGATGGCGTCGGTGTCGTTGTGTACCTTGTTTCCGTGCATAATCGACATTATTAAATATTGTATATACCGCATGCAGCAGTAGAGAGTGACACCAGGGTGTTAATTTGTTTTCTAGCAACTTTTGCAGCTCATTTTCTGATTCCTATTTCAGAACTATACAGGATGTCTATAAATTCGTGGCAAAATTGTATGCACGGATGTTCTTTGCGTATTTCATAATCGAAAATTTTAATGTTAATCTTCTCTACTAAAATCAGAGTTTATTTTATTGCCTTAAATGTTGCAATTGAAAGCCGCTAGTTTCAATACACATGTATAGCTTTCGCGATATAGTTTAAACCAGTCGATCCAGTATTTCACTGAGAAAAATGGGCTAAGTAAAGTGTTTACTTGATAAAAAATTATTTACAATAGATAAAGTTTTACTTGGAACTATTCTCGTTAATTAATACTGTAACTAAAACCCCTGTTTACTGAATGCAATGTTACTGTAACTAGGTTTTTATTAACGGCTATTACACAGCCGT
Organism: Protaetia brevitarsis; assembly: GCA_004143645.1. Lineage (NCBI taxonomy): Eukaryota > Metazoa > Arthropoda > Insecta > Coleoptera > Scarabaeidae > Protaetia > Protaetia brevitarsis. The sequence goes on from RXPK01000129.1 coordinate 489,215, forward strand.
ACCTGACAAATTTGTGCGTAAGTAAGCGTATTACTATGAACTACTGGTTACTGTATCTAACTACAGCACATGATTAGTAGAAGTTAACAACAATGCTGATCGTATTAAAACTCATGTATTTCCCACCCTACCGGATCTTAAATAGGTAACAACTTTGCCACAAACTAGATTTATTTGAGTTTTGCTGCCACTCCGTGATTGTTTTACTATTCCTGATTGGCTAATGCGGTGGAGTAATGAACTAGTCCCCGAGACGGCTACGCGCGCAGGCGCGGGCCTAGCGTCAAGTAAGAGTTACGGACGGTGGGAAAAGGTCGTCCGAAAAACGGGTGGCGAAGGGAATACGCCATTTGTAGGCCAAGTTGTAACGCAAATATATTAACAAATAGCGGGTGGGTTAATCTCAAGGCCCATCCGTATAAAAGAATCCCAGCGAAAGAAGAAGAACCGAGCCTATAAGCAATCGAATGTTTCAAGATTGTAGTTTTAAACCACGTGGTGGGATATTTAAATTCCGCATCATTGCGATGATATCTGCGCCCGCTGGTGAAGTTAAAGTGTGGATGTCGTCGCTAGCTGAGTGACAGTCCAAGTGCCACCTGCAGTTAGGGCATACCCCGACGAAGTAGCCGTTTCGAGGCGATCATCGGACATAAACGCCACGTGCGCCGACAGAGGAATCAACTCGCCGAGACAAACGCCCAGTCAAAGAAACCAACAGAGAACCGCAAGTTTACCGCCTAGTATATTATTTCTTTGTTTGTTATTAGGTGTAACTTCAAAGCCATATTTCTCTTTGTCCTTTGTTTAGATTTCAATAACAAAATAACGTTTTCAAGGGGGCCGCATTTACCTTATCCTTTATTATTGCTTTATAAAATCTCGAACAAAAATGTCGAATGTCGATGTCTGATAAAGATCGGGTGGCTTAATAGGTTATCATGATGATTGGACCTTCACAACCAATCACCCCTCTCATATTGAGGGCATAATGCACTAGAACTCCATCGTGCATTCTAACAACATCGTGTTTTTTCTTTTTAATTCCTGATTGGTTGTTTTCTTTAGTTAAGATAATGTTTTGCGTGCTCACTTACGACAATTTCTTGCTTAGAAATGCGCCGCTTACCTCTTGCTTATAAACTTAATGAGTTACCCTTGTAAGAGCGTTCCAATTCTTCGGTAGTGGCGCTAGCGATAACCGCTGTCAGCTGTCCGATTGTAAATTGCGCGTGAAGATGTTTGTTTAGGTCACGTACTCACACGTCAGCGTCGTACAATAAAGAAAATTCACCCTAGTGAGATAGTTTCAGTGAGCGTGAGTGATTATCCAGAGTTCCTACTTGAAGTACGCAACAAATAAAGTATATTCTAGTGAAACAAATCCTTAGTTTTTCGTATTTTTTATTAAATCCAATACAATAAAAAGAGAAATAATCTTACTTCGATATTAATTAGCTCTAGGCGCGGTTTTACATCGGATATCGCGAACAAAAATCGTGTCACACCTTGGGAGCGACAACGACGAGCGATAGTTCGACGACAAGAAAAGAAATACGGAGATTGCGCGCTGCGTCACGCCCGCGGGAGCGGCTACGATCGGAAATCTAACGAGGGGCGGAAGAACTATTATCGTGTCACACCCGAAGGACGACAACGTACTATAACCCTATGAGAATGAAAAAAAAAAACTATAATCGTGTCACACCCAAGGGACGACAACGTACTATAGCCCTACAGGATAGGAGAAAGGCTGTAATCGTGGGCGCGTGGGGGGACGCGATACACTAATTGAAACTACGACGTGTGCCGGGCAGGCGAAAACAACTCAACTAAGAAATGCAGCCGCAACGAGTGTAACGAGAAAAAATGATTAACTAAACTAAAATTTATGTTAAAATAAATTACTAAATTAAACCAAATACTGAAATTACAGCAGGTACCGCATATTGGAGCCCACATTCAATAACATGCTGTCTAATTTCTTCCAGAACATCAAGTATTCAGCAACATCCAGGTGGTTCGATTTCGGCTAACAGAAAACCTTCTTCGGTGACCATACTTTATTTATGGAAAGTTAAATAAATAATTACAATTCACCCTAAACTCATGCTCCACCCAAAAGTATTACACGAGACTACCTATTCTAAGTACTACAAGGATTCCATAATCCATACTAATTGAAATGTTCCTTCGATCTAATGATTTCCTTATGATTATTGAACAATAATAAAAATGTATTATGTATAATTGGTCAGCTATCAGTTGCTATTGTGTTTACGCCCATAAAACGACTTTGGTTATCTCCCAGCATTCGTCAAGGAGTAAGGGAAAACCATGGAAAAACTGTACTCTAAGAGCACCTAAGAAAGAGTCCCATATCTCACTGACAACCAGAAAATTATTGTTATTATCCTTCTGGTTTTGGCAGAGGCAGCCTCTATGTCCTTTCAGTTCTAATAGCTGTGCCGTCCCTAGGAATCCGAAATCTCGAGTCTGGATCCACTATCTGAAATCTTGTATCTGGTGCAATAATCACTAAGATTTTTTTAAACCCCTATGTAACGCAAAGTGAATGTGTACATATTGCTGTGGACGGACACCTGTAATCACGAGAGTATTTTTTAAGTTGCCTTAGATTTTTGTCAATGTTTACTCCGCTATCAGCCTTTGTCAATGTTTCGGGGAGAATTTCCAGAGATGTAATGTTTATTTTTGTATAAGCATTTAGTTAATGAGTTAATTGATTAATTTATTTAATTTAAGTGTTCAGTTGTTTTATTAATTTCACTCTTTAATATCTTGCGTTCGTTTATTCTAGTAGTTTTCTTCGATGATGTGTGCGGCTGCTTGGACGTAGCGCGAGTAGGATTTTATATATATACGACTGTTTAACCTTGATCTCAGTTCCTTGGTAGACGACTGCGTGAGTACATTTTTTAATTTTCTTTGCTTCCATTTTGTTATTATTTTGTTTTTATTTGATTCGCTTTATTTGATTTATTTTGTCCATCAAGGAACTCGTTAATAATAATTGTTATTAATTATTGTTGTGTACACGTTTGGATAAGATCATTATTATTTCGTGCAGAGATAGATTTTAGTTTTAAAGAGTTCGTTTTTGGTTTTCTAGTTTGCTGTTTCATTTTTTTTGTTAATCACCTCGGGTGGTGAATAGATCCGTTCTTGCTTTAGTTTTCATTTTTGTAAATTTTTGTGTTCACGAATTTATTTTTTTTAATTTTTAACACGTTGGTTTATTGATATGGCATTATTTCCTGCACAACTTATTTTTGCTTGATATAGGATGTTAGCGTTGTCCTATGTATTTAGAATCTTTTGCGGTTTTTGATTTAACCAGGACCCTCTGCCCACGGTTTTTCGCTGCAAAATTTTGTATTAACAGTTTTTTTTAATAATAAAATTCTTGGTTGTTTTGTACATCATTCGAAATTTCTTTCTTTTTATCTATTTTTGATTAAACCTTTTTCAATTTTTTGCGGTAATTAAGAAGTCAGATTTCTTTCACCACAATTTACTTTGTCGTGGTTAATATCTTT